>JAXQQM020085480.1:0-28416 GCA_034641835.2 Pinus albicaulis
TGTTCTTGACTTTTCACAAGGAAAAGCCATCCCCAAGTGGAGCCAGTGTTAGCCTCCTATACCAATAGGTTTCATCTTTCATGATTGTCTTGATTGAACTATGGAATATGTTCAAACCTTCTTACTTGAGCAAAGGTGTTCCATATTCTTGAAAACCAAAAAATCAAAAAATTTAAAAAATGTAAAGAGGGTATACCCTAAAAGAAAGATCAAAGGGTAAAAAGAATAAAATGGTCAAAAAAGTGAAAGAAATGAACCCCAAGCAAAAAATAGACCAAGGAAAGTGTGCAAATCCAAATGCCACTGCTATTTCATTTTTTGTAATAAAGAAATTGTGTGCAGCTTGTCAAACCTTTGCCACAATTCATGAATAAGTCAAACTGTTTAAACTTGGCTTACTCATATTTCAATTTCATGTTGTAGATTAGAGAATAAATATCTAGCCAAACAGTTTAATCTTGGCAGATAAGTAGATAGGTAGAGTAAATAAAAGGTGCTCAACAGCTTAATCTGAGCCCTTGGATGTAATAAGGGTAGAATTAGATAGATTTGCCTTGTAAAAAGAAAAAAGTTGAAAAGGGTTTGCAAGTCTAAATGCACCCTAATAAAGAAGAGAAAATGGTAGTGTTAAGTAGACAGGGTAGGTAGATGGTGCTGCAAAGTGTTATCTGATGAATGATGCTGCTACATGTTTTTGATCCTTTACTTTCATCACAAGTACTAAAGCAGGAAATACACTGGAAAATCACAGCAAGCAAAAGTCAAATTCATTAACTTCCCTTATCACTTTCCCCTCAAAAGTTTTACTAATTTCCCCCAAAAGTACTAAGGTAATTGGAGATCAAAGGGGCTCAAGGCATTTCCTTGACTTCTGGAGGGACCGGACCCTCGGCCTAATGATCAAAAAGACCTAAGTACTTGAGATAATCCATCATTATAATCATTCACCTTCAATTTTTTCCTAAGTAAAATCCTATTTTACTTAGGAAACTGATGCAAAATTCCATAAAAATTCCTCAAAATAACTTGTTATTCTAAGTTTAAGTGTTGAAGATAAAACGTTGCAATTTACTTCACAAGTTATCACTTTCTTGGATATGCAAAAATGTTTTGAGTTTCCCTCTCCCTTTGTCATATTAATGTTTAACTTTATTTACTAAATCCCTAGTCAAATACCCTATCCTAAGTATATAAATCCCTTTTTATAAATAACCCAAAAAACCCCCTATTATAAAATTTAACCAAAGTATTTTATATCCCCGCGCATTTAAAATAAAAACCCACTATAAGCCCTTTGGTTAAAATTATCATTATGTTATAATCCCGCCCTTATGGTAATTAAATAATATTTGTTTGTTACCATATAAATAAAATATATATACAAAACTTTAAACATGCGATATGTGTGTTTAAATACAAAAATATGAATCAAACTTCGGAAAATTTCGTGCCATCATGGCTTGTCCACATGGCATTCCATTTCACCAAACCCCGCCGCAACCCCTTTTATTACACACACGGGATTAATTAGTCATCAGGACTAATTAATAACCTTTTCCGCCTATTAAAAATCTCCCGGGGTGATTAAATTACACGTTAAACTGTTTTAAAACCCGACGGGCCCACACCTGAACCCTCCGCATGTTCCCCCATCTCTTCAGCCGTCGGATCACCCCTTCATAGATCAACGGCCAGTGATCACCCCGCTGCCCATCCCTTGTCAGCATTTTAACCAGCGGGGGATGGGTGGTTTTTGAATAGTCAACCGCCCACGTGGCGATCATCCTGTGGAATCGCTGCCCTTCCGATATAAACCACCATCGACCAAAAGCGGTGCGGGCGCTTACCGCTTACCGCTTACCACCCGACTTTGCATACATCACCCCGTACGCCAATGACGTCACACCTCGAAAAGATAAAAACCCTTTTGACTCGTAAATAAAGCCATTTTTCATGTTTTTCCTGTTATTTTCGTTATTCTGAAAACGACAGAGCTCCCGCTGCGATTTTCAAATTTCCACTGCAATTGACCAATTCACTCCAAAAATCCGCTGCGCCCGTGTTGAAGAACAGTCCTGCCATTACCTGTTACCTGTTAAAGAACCAGCTTCCGTCTAAAAGCAGGTATTTATCCTTTTCTTCCCGACTGCAAATAAAACTCAGTGTTCTTTGTTTTTCGCTGAAATAGTGATTAAAAATCGTCACTGAGCCTTTTCCAGAGGTTTTAAAACTATATAATTGCTCCCTGAACCACCAAATTGTGCCAATTTCCTTCATTTTAGAAATCCCGCCCGGCTCGTAAGGAAAACCAAAAACCTCCATTTTGAATCCACAAGAACCAAAATGGAGGTCCCTACAGCTTTGAATATCACTCCACTGAATGCTCCCCACCGTGAATTGGAATATTTGCCCTTGATAGATGAAGATTTCCAAATTAAAGACCTGCATTTTGATGAAAGTCCCCGATTGAGCTATTGTCGCTGCAGAGACGAATACTCAAAGGGGCAAGATCTTATAGGGTTGTGGGAATCCAATCTCCCAAGGTATCTCATTCCTTCAGTCCTTATTTTCCCTGAAATAATTCATTACTGTCATTCAAACTATGATCCCACACAGAGGGCTGTATTAGCTCCTGATCAAAGTGTTCTGTTTCCCATCACTCCCCAGGCTATCAATGCCATGTTACACTTTGAAACAGACCAAGAATTAGCACCATTGTCCATGGAAGAATTGATTGAGAAAACCAAGCAATTAACCCCAGAAAAGCTAAAATTCATGTGTCAAACTTTCATGTTACCTGAGCATCAGCCAAAAGAGTCTCCTCCCTATGGTTTTTGCTATTTCAATACATTGGGAAGGCTCATTGTAAATATAATATCTTTTGTCTTAGGATTCAACACCAGTGAGTATGTGGATGAGATAACCTTGGCTTTGCTATCCATTTTTACTCCTGGGCAACCTCCTGAGATCAAATATGACTTTGCTTCCTTCATAGCCAACAAGATCCATGATCAATTCTTAAGGCTAGATACTGAAAAAGTTTTTAAGTACTCCTCAGTTATCTATCATCTCATGATCTACTATCAGTCAGAAAAGTTCCCTTTCCCTGTTCAAAAACTTGATGCCAAGGGAAATCCCAGGTCAGTCATTTTTTGGTCCCCCATCATTCATTTTTCCTCTGATTCTCCCTACTCCTACTCAGAATTCATTGATCAGTTTGTATATCCCGCAACAACTTTATTAACAGGAATTTCTCCCCCAAGACTAAACAATGAAATTAGAAATACCTTGCAACTGTCAAAGAGTTATAAGGTTGGGGATTGGTACTTATACCAAAACCATACAGTCATCAGGATTTATGGATGTGAATTACATCCATTCAAGTTACCCAGATATGTACCAATGAGAATTTTTTCCTTGGAATACTTTAGGCAGATGAACAATTCAGATGTGATCCATTTCTGCAATGTAAAGAAGAAAGCTCAGTTAAGAATCAAAAGCCAATTAGGTCCTTTCATCTGCAATTCTAGAGAAGCTGAGAGAGAAGCAAAAAATCTATTAGAGAAAAAGTTCCAGACATCTTTCTGTTGGGTCCCTTATGACCCCTTCGGTTTCATTTGTGAAAAGAGATTAAAGAATAAGTCATCTCCTTATGTACATCACAGGATTCCTGATTTAGAACAGTATGCAAATCAAGATGAATGGGTTAAAGGAACACTTGTTGAAGAGGAAAGTGAAGATGACAAAATGAATAAAATTATGAAAGATGTTGAGAAGAACTTTGACCTAGAAACGTGTGGTCAAATGCAGGTACCCTACATTGGCACATCTTCAGCAGCCACTCTACAGCAAGCATTACAGGAAAGCAGTCTATCAGTAGCAGCATAACCCAAGGGTAAAGGAAAAGAACCTGTAGTTCAGGTCATTGAAACTTTGGTCATGGCGGAAAAACCACAGACTTCCAAAGCACCGGAACAATCACAGGTTTCTCCCACACCAGCAAAGCACATCCAAGTTCCGGAGTTGCAAACTCCATTAAATGTGGAAATAGGGAAGAAGAGGCAAGCTCCAGATACCACACCTCCAAAAGGGGCCTCACAGGTACATCAAACTAAAAAACACAAATCAGATCCACCTCCAGATGTAGAAATTATAGATGAAGTATTTGATGATGGAAGGGAAGATAGTCAGCAAACTGGCACAGCAAGTGAAACAAACATAAGCCAGAAAGGGATACAAAAGCAATTAAGCACTGAGGTATCTTCTTTCAGACCGCCAAAGACAGACACTGGAGATATTAAAAGAACCTTCATTAATATTAAAAAAAAGAATGATCCATTGAAAATGAAGGTATATGATCAGTATATGAAGATGGCTCCTCATAATCAAGAAAGGCTAATGTCAGCGTTTGACCTTTCCCAAGGTAAAATGCTAATGAGCCACTTCAAAGCAAAGGTGCCAAAGCCAACTTCAGTAGCAGATTACATCAGATCAAATTTTGAAGTTTTAGCAAAGGATATCCATCCCCTTGACCAGATAGAGCTACATAGAAAAACTGGGGAAATGGTTTATTCTACTCTCACCAACAAGGCCATGGCAGCTTTAACGCTGCAAGATTCTTTGAATAACACTACTGCACAATTGAAAATTGAGAAGGCCTCCTCACAGGCCAAGGATAATAGAATAAAGTCTCTAGAAGAGATAATCATTGGTTTGGGTCACAATCCCAAAGATATTAAAGGTATTGAGGCATTGGTAAAGAAGAAAGAGGATGATATAGCTGCACTCAGAAAACAGCTAAAACTACCAGCCTCGAGGCACCCTCAGACCCAGGAAGTTATAAAAGGAAATTCACAGGAAGAAATGATGGAGTTGCTCCTGAATATGACTGAGCGACTAAATGAAATAGAGAAGGAATTGGAAAAAGCATTGCAGGAACAGGAAATGATCAAGCAGACTTCAACAACAGGTACTACAACCACAGGGCAGCAGGAACAACCATCTCAGGTGAACACTTCTAATTTGAATTCTGAGGACTTAATAAAACAGATGGAGAGTTTGCAGCTAAGGGTCACAGAACTCCAAGAAACAAAATTGCAATTAGTAAAATTGGAGGAAAAATATGACACATCTAAAAAGACAGCTGCTGACAACACCAGGGAGATAAAAAGGTTGGAAAAATTGGTTCAGGCTTTGGAAAAAGATCTTTCATTGGAGAAGCCTTTAAACGAAATAAATGACATTATTTGGAGTAACATCATTGAGTTAATAAAGGGTATTTGGCCCTCTATTCAAGCTATTTTTGAGCAAAATGAGTTAGTTAAGATAGCCCAAGAAGAAATAAATAGAACCAGAAATGAATTGAGAGGCAGGCCTGAACAGGCCAGTCAGCTCATTCAATTTTTGAATTCCAGAACAAAACAACAGCTTGCATTGTTAGGAATTGATGATAGGATAGGTGCAGTTTTGGAAGCAAAGAGAGTTTTCACCAAGAGGACTTTCATGCAAAATTTAGAAAGAAAGTGTACAGACATTTTGGTTGATATCAACATTTTCAGAGAGAAATTTCAAGCTTTGCTGGATAGTGGGTTACCAAGTCCCATGCTCACAGAAGATCAAATATTAGACTTGGAAACCTATGAGAAGAGAATAAAGGCTCATGCTAAAAATACAGCTGTTTGTTCTACTAGCTCGTCAGAATCGACATTACCAACCGGGAAAAGTATCTATGATAAAGTGAGGAATTTATTTCATCTGGAACATGAAATAAAGTATCTATTTCCGAATGAGCCCACCTTTTATAAACTTACTGAAGCAGATGAAACTTTAAGAAAGCTCAGAAGAACTATGATACCAGATGATCAATGGTGGCAGGAAATGTTGGAGATTCTATAAGAGTTATTTTCAGGATGAGAATTTATCTTTACTATCAAGTAAATGGTAAAAACAGGAAAACAGATGAAAGAGTATCAGGTGAAAAGGTTAAAGAGTATCCGTGAGAATAAAGAGTGTCCAACAAGCCAAAGAAATACTGCAAGGGACAGCACAGAGCCCTATTTCAGCACTTACCTCCAGCACATCCACAGAAAAAGGAATAGCACATCGGCAGTTGCCCATTATTCTATCCACGAGACCCTTTGTCTCTTGTTTGTTTGTAAATTATGCTTTAAGTCAGCCTAGATTATTGGCTAAGATAGTGTAAGATTGTTTAAGATTATTTTGTGTATAAATAAACCCTCAAAAAGAGTGTTGAGGGTGGATTCTATTACTCTGCTGTAACATTGAGATTTTCGGAATAAAAGCTTTTGGAGAAATTTACTTGTGGCTTACTGGATGACGATTTAAAGCATTGGACTTGTTGCAGGATTCATGTGTTGGACTACAGTTCAATAAGTTTTTCTACCCTTTTGTCTGAAATTTTATATTAGTTTATAATATCATCATATCCATTTCTGAATAATTTACATAAAGGATTGAAACAGAATTTGCTTAATTGTACTCTGTTTTCAAATGTGGTTATTCTTAATGTTTTCTTCTAAATTAGTTATAAGCATGAATTCTTAAATGCTCCTGCTTTGCTAATTTAAACATCGTTTATTACTATAATAAAGAATCCTTCATTGCTCTTTGTTTGTAGTCATTTCACTTCTTTCTTTTGAACATGGTGAAAGATTCTTAGCTGCCTTTCATCCCTTCAAGATCATCCTATCCACTTTAAATTTTAAGGATTGTTCTCTGTCTAGCTATCTTGCCCTGTAATACCATCTTGTGTTTAGAATAGAAATCCAGTAAAGCCATCCTTTGACTCCATAGCCCAATGGACTGAAAACTTTCAACCTTGCCCTTAGTTTGTGGATTCCACCATTTACAAACAAACTCTTGGATCTATAACTAGCCTAAAACCTTCTAAGAACAAAGATAAATTATAAAGAGAGAGCCCTCTCTGGATGCAGATTGGCTAGATTCTGCATCTAAAAGGTTGATTTGTGGTTACCTCAGGTATACTTTCTTCTTACACAACTTCTAGGAAAACCCGAGTGATAACAGAGCAGTTTGGGGAAAATTTGATCAACGTGTCCCTGAAATGTAGAAGGTGCATTGGTAAGATGAAAAGGGCACGAAAAAAATTCATAATGATCATCATGATTCGGAAATGGTGTTTTTGGAAGATCTTCAGTTTTCATTATTATATGATGATATCTTGAGTGAAGATACAACTTGGTAAAATAAATTTCTCCATGTAATTTTTTGGAACAACGTCTACTGCAAGCTATGAAACTACTCCAATTTTGCATGTTTTTGTGTCTAATTAGTCTAGCGTAGGGGTTTTGGGGTGGGTCAAAGCCTCGAAAGAATTGTAATGGGTCAAAGGGTAGACCTAGAGTCTGTAAACCACAGTTTGCGGACCATAGGAAATATTAGGCTAGATTGTTATAAATAGAGGGACATTTTGAATTATAAGGCAAGAAGATGATGAGATCTTGATGCAAATTGTGGCTTAGTAGATCTGTTTGGGTTTTTGGGGAAAGGACTCTTGCTGGTTGTGTGCATGGAGATCCAAAGTCCTATTGTGTGTGGACCTTACTGCTGTGTGTGCAGGTAAGGTTTGGGTATTGTAAGAAGGAACTGAAGGGTTAATGAATGAGAAAGGTTGTTTCATAGCTGAATATATTTGTACTATTGATGCGAATCTTTGGTAGCTACTGTGTTATGCATATTTTGTGTTAAGCTACAAAAGTACTGGTTAAGTGTTTCTTCTACATCTAGGTATGTTCTGTAATGTTTTATGTAAAGAATAACTATAATTCTACACTACTATATTAGAAGTATATGATTTGTTGATTACAATAAGTATAGTTGACCTTGCGCACATGGATGCGAAGGAGATCTATATATCTAGTTATGAGATAGGCGATCTGGTCATTATAAAGCCAAACGTAGCTCTGCTTGGCTTACCTATCCTCTCTCAGGGTACGGAAACCTGGTTCCAACACTCACCCATACTGCTTTGAGTTAGTGGAGTTATTGATTTCAGAGACAAGGGTATGACTTGATATAGCGATTTTCAGGGATGACGGTCATGAAAATGAAATTTTATGAGTATTGCATATGGATGAGTTCTTAATCACTGGATGAATTCTCCATAACATATCAGCGACACTGTCATGAGTTCGCAGCATTGACCCAAAATTGAAGTGAAGGTATGATGAACCATAGGTGTGAATGAACCATCAAGATGATTACCCAACCCAAATAGTCACAGACATGGAGTGAAAGAAGTATCACGTTCAAGAGTGAATTTCTACCAAAAAGAAACTTTACTTACTTTTCCAAAAAATTTCCCGGTCATTTGTCGACCAGTACCTTGTTATTTTTTAACAAGCTTGAGGAGGATAACATTTTCTTGATCTATAATTCAACCCTTTGGGTGAATAAAGTATCGATATTTAATAATTTAATGAGTCTAGCGATGAATGAAACTCAATTCTTGCAATGATTGACAAGCCCATCGCTATTTTATGCTTTAACGAGCTTAATGACAATGATAGCTCGGTCCTTTTTCATATTTACAGAGTCTGAAAAAGAGGACAAAAGAGGACTCCAAAAGTAATTTTTCATAAATTTGTCTCTCAGATCCAAAAAAATGTAAAATAATATCTAAAAGAACCTCTTGCGTCATGTTTAACCAGTGCATTTCTTTTTCGTAAATAATCCAGCTCAGTCCGGAAAAGGGTTAAACTTATACTGAGTAGATATCATTTCATTTACTTTAACGAGCTCAAAATGAAAAGTTCTTGGCAATCTTATCATATTATCAGAGTCTAAAAAGAGTTGAAAGAAGACTGCAGGGGTTCCTTTTTCATTGTTATTGAAGCTCGAAAAAGAGATAAAAGTGCACTTCAAATCCTTTTTCGTTTTTATGAAAGCTCAAAAAATAAGGAGAAAAAGTATGCTTTGTGGTCAAGTCTTTCTTTGAAATAAATCTGCACGACTAATATGTTCATCAGTTGTATTTATTATTTAGAAAAACATAAAATGGATTAAAAATACCTATTCCATGATAAAAGCATAATAAAACTATAGTCATAGCAATAAATTGAACTTGCAAGTAATTGAATGACTATAAAAAGCAGTTTCACTATTCATTTTTACCATTCCATAGTTACCATTTGTATTTTGGAGCTTTGAACCTGATTTTTCCCTCGAACTTCAATCATCTATTGCGATCGTTTCAGTGGACGTATTTCATCGCTGTTTGTTCCGAGTTCGTAGCATAAAACTCCTCTTTCTTTTAGTATTCATTTCATTACCATTCTTTGTAGTTTTTTAGGGTTTTGAGGCCCCTAGGGTAAATTTTGCCAAAATTGAGGGCAACGCACCCCTGAATGTCAAAACCTGCGTTGCATAGTAGGTACAGTGAAGTTTAATTTCATGTGAAATGAATTCTCTCAACCCAAGGAGTGCGTTGGGTGCAGTTGAAGTTTTTGGTTTTCATGCTGTGTCCAAATTTTGCCTATTTTTTTTAAATGAATGGTATCTAATGGATCTTATGGTTGATTTTCAGGATTCCACTGGATTATAATGAAGATTACATCGAGAGAAAGAGAACATGAAGAATAAGATATGATTTCCTTGAATGATCCAGGTACTGTAAGAGCTTTAAGAGATTGTGGGCTACTTAAGTAATTAAAATTGTAGGGAATGATGAAACATATAGAACTCCTAGAGTTCCTTATTCGAGCATGGGATCTATAAATAGAGGCATTTCACATAAAAAAATCAAGTGTCTTCCATAACAGTTGAGGATGTGTATTTTCTCACAGGTTTTTCCATTTCACTCACAGGATCTACCGTTGGAGGAGAAAAAGTGAGGGATTATGTTATGCAATATTTATATCCGGGGTCAGAACCTAGCAAATATGGAAAAATAAACATCCGTGATGTCATGGATTTTCCTTTGAGAACCTTCCTATTCACGATCGCTAAACTAGCTGGTACTGTTACACTCCATGTAGCGAATAGATCGTATATGCAGTATGCGCTAGAATTTTTAGAGCCAACAATTTTCAACTGCTATGGAGCTGTTCTATCGTAGATAAAGGAACAACTGAATAAATCAAAGGGAGGAAGGAAGAAAAATTTCAGTGATGGTTCCATCCTTATCTCTTTTTCTTTGGAACAGATTCCACTGATGCAACCACAACATGTAACATTGGGTATATCCAGCCCTAGATATCCTCGAAAGTATAGATGGGTAGAACTGATGGGTCGGCATTTAGGCCAATCGAAAATTGTGTTCTAACTGCATTCTTTTTTTGGTTTTGGTGACAGATTGTTGCCATTGATTAGTATGCATACATAGGCGTTGACTTTCGAGGAGATCCTGATCTAGTTTTATGAGAAGGCACTCAGTGGGGTGCAATAGGTAAGATTGATTTGACCATGTTTTTTTATTTTTATAACGTTTATACAAATTTTTTTGTGTTTTTATTTCTTTCCAAGACTAAACTAAATGTTTAATGTAATGAAGATATATGTCATGTTCAACCAGTAGAGGAACCAGAGCGTGAAGCGGATGCGCCAACAGAGAGTGTTGTCGAGAGAGTAGTCCTTCAAGACCTTGACATGGCTAAGACTCTTGCTGAGCTCTAGTAGCATATAGAGGGGTTGACCTTCAGGATTCCTGATTGTTGGATCGAAGAACTTCCCATGTGACTACAGCGACACAGAATTTGGGTTCCTAACCATTGGATACATGTGCTCTGTGGGATTGCTAGATCTATAGCGTGCTATCATAAACACCACTAGTTTACTTATGAATTTTTGCATACATTTTGAGGTCATATGACCAACGTGTCTTGGGCACAAATGTTCTAAAAAACCTATAACTATCTATCTATATGTTTTCATATTTTTTCCTATGTTTAATGTGCAATCGTATTCAATGATGTGAATATTTTCTTTACCTATGTCACAAATTTCTGTCTAAAACTTGATTAGCTAATGAATTAGTTTAAGTGTTCAAATTTCTGGAAATGTGTTGATATTGAATAAAATCAAAATGTCTCCAAAAGTTGAATTCTTAGCAACAATCTAAGAAGTGTTGGATTTATAACAATATATATACTAGTAAGTTGTAGTAGCACAAGTTGTGAGTCTAACATTATGATTATGTGGTTAGTACCAAATGAAATGGCATCAGAGAGAAGTTCGATCAACGTGCTATACTCAGTGATATTATTTGTCAATCTACCGACACAAATCCCTTGAAACTCACTAAGTCGATGTTCGGAGCGAAAATGGCCCATGTTGCAGAGGTAAGATTCTATGTGCTATGACTAGCACCATCAACATATCCAACAAATGGTTTTGCAGATTCAGTCATCTGCGATGAAATTTAAATCGGATTACTAACATCAATAAAACTCTAAAAGACAAATTAATATAGTGAATGCAAATCAACAACATATAAATAATATAATACAAACAAATACTACACTCACGATTAAGCATAGTAATGTTTCAAATACAATCCATTTCTAGGTTGTGCCAATGGAATCCCATCATAATCAACTAACTTGTAGGCACCCTTAGCAAGAACTCTTTTGACAATATAGGGGCCATGCCATAATGGCTCGAATTTCACTATACCTATTACATCAGCTTCTTGTTCATAAAGAAGGACCAAGTCACCCTCTAAGTAGATTCAAGGATGGACATTTTTGTCGTATTGCACCTTTATATGTCTCTTATGCACTTCGTTAGCCAATTGGGCTTCACAATCCATTTCATCTAGATGGATGAGGTTAAGGAGACACGCTTCTTATTTTGAGGTGTCAGGTAACAAGTCTATCGTGAGTTTTAACGATGACATTTCACATTGGATTGGTAAGATAGCTTCCAGTCCATACACCAATTGAAAATGAGTAAATCCAGTGACGTTTCTCACCAAGGTTCGATACACCCACAAGGCAGAGTACAGGATCAAGTGCTAGTTCCTTTTATGGACTCCTATCATTCATTGAAGCATTCGTTTAAGAATTTTGTTAATAGCCTCAACTTTTCCATTTGATTGTGGATAGTAAGGAGTAGAATTATAATGCGACAATCCTAACTTGGATATGAATTCAGACATCATATGGTTACGAAAATTCTTCCCATGATCCGTAACTATAGCCTGTGGGACCCCAAACCGTGAAATGACGTGATCAAAGAAAAACAATGTAGTTGTTTGTCCTGTGTTATTGAATGTAGGCATTGCTTTAGCCCATTTGGTAAAATAGTTGACTAAGACAATAATATAACTATTCCCCCCAGATGAATGAGGGTTACAGGTCATGAAATCGATACCCCATTTTGTAAATGGTCCAGCAGAGACAACAGGATGCATTGGCGCTGGCGGCTTGCAGATTTTACGTTCATAAATATGGCATGCATGACAACTTTTAACAGAGAGGATAGAATCTTGAAAAATAGTAGGCCAAAAGTAACCAACGTGGAGTATCTTCTGCGTGGTAGCATAACCAGATAAATTTCCACCACAAGCCCCAACATGGCAATCATTTAACACTTTTTCGACCTCCTCATGAGTGATGCACCTCCTTAAAATGGTATCGACACCATGACGATAAAGTGTATCACCGACGATCATATAATCTTTGGCTTATTATTGAATACGTTGGTGATCAGAGTGAGAGGTATTAGGTCGAAAATTTTGGGTTTGGAGATAAATGATGAAATCTCCATACTAGGGATCAGATGATCTGATTAGAAATAGAGACTTGTCTGGAATAGATGGTTCCGACGTAGTTACAGTTCTATCACAGGGAATGTCAGAGAGAAGCTCAGCCAAAACTAAGACTTATTTGACTTGGATTTGATGAATTCCAAATAAAATTCTTGCAAAATGACAATCCATTTTGAATATTTCCCCCCCAACAATTGACGTGATAAGATGTAAGTCATGGAGTTGCAATCCAAAACTATTGTTTTTTTTCAGAGCAGGATATAATGGTGAAATATTTGGATAGCTTAAATAGCTTCCAAGGCAATATTTTCCATGTACGAGTACTTAACTTCTGTATCAATGAGATTACGACTCAAATAATAGATCATATGTTCAATTCCATCTTCTACTTGGACCAAAACCATAGCAATGGTCGTTTCAGCCGTTACGATATATAGGAAATAATCATTTTGATAATTTGAGGGATACATTAATGACGCTCGGAAAATATGTTCCTTGACAACATCAAAATAAGCTTGCGCAACTTGGTCCCAATGGAAGGGAACCCCATTTTTCAATAATCAAGCAAATCCTTTAGCCATTTTGGCATAGTTTGGAATGAACCTTCTCAGGAAGTTAGCCTTTCCTTGAAGTTTCTGTATCTGAAGTAAGTTTGATGGTGCAGGAAAATCAATAATGGCCTGTACCTTTAATGGGTCCATTTGAATTCCTTCTTTTGAGACTATGAATCCGAGCAATCGACCAGAACCAACACAAAACACACATTTATTCGGATTGAGGTGTATCTTGTAGTGTCAGCATCGTAAGAAAATGGATCTCAAATGCATCAAGTGATTAGTCTATTTTCGTGAATGCACTGGTAAATCATCCAGATATGTTTGAACAATGTGCTTGATGTCGTTGAAAGCATAATCCATTACTCTCTGAAAAGTTTCCCCAGTGTTCTTTAAATCAAAAGAAAGTTTCCTATATGTGAATGTGCCCCAGGGAAAAATGAATGGTGTCTTATGTTGGTCATCTGGGTGGATATTGATTTGATTTTAGTCTGAAAATCCATCCATGAATGAAAATATTTCACATCTAACACAATCGTCAAGAATCTGGTAGATAAAGGGAGTAGGATAGTTGTCTTTTGGACAAGCTTGATTGACATCCCGATAATAGACGCACACTCTAATGGTTCCTTGTTTTTTCATAACAGGAATGATATTGGAAACCCACTTAGTTAGAAGAACAGGGTAAATGAAACCAACACACAAAAAAATTTCAACTTATGTTTTAATGGCAACGACTTTCTTTGGATGAATAGGACGAAGTCGTTGACGCACCGGTTTGACATCAAGATACATATTAATAGTGTGTTCAACTATACTAGTATCTATGTCTCTCATTTCCTCGTAAGACCAAGAGAATACGTCACGAAATTCACGAAAAATAGAGTGATATAAATAAATTTCTAATGGAGAACAAGATACAACAACATGAATATTTTATACAATGCTAGGTTTAGTCGAAATATCGATAGAAATATTTTCTTCAATATTTGATAAATTTGACTCAGATTCAATTGCATTAATCGGAAAAGAATTCGAAAAGAAAGTTTGAATGGATGGGTGATATAGTTCAATGAGATTATTTTCTTCATAATCTAGAAAATGGGAACGATGATGATAATATTACCATGGTTCTCCTTCTGTCATCATCGCTTCGAAAATATTTTCATCTGTCAAAAATTTTGAGGAAAATGGATCAGACAGAGTACCAAAATCTAACAAACGATCAACCCAAACACTCGGCGACGCTGGTTTCATATTTTTCACTCAAGCCAAATAGATTCATTGTTATTGTAGCTCAATAGGGATGAGCAGTAAAACATCATCAAACGTATAAATATTAGAATCACCCATACTCTTCCTTAAGCCAGATAGAGTGGAAGAGATCATGTAGAAAGTCTCTATGCTTGCAATTTCTACAAACGTTACAGGTGGTGGTAATGCAAAGGTTCCCACAAGAGTGGAATACTTTAAGAGTCTTACACCAATGTTATGCATTTCTAGTTGGGGTAAGTGAATATATGGACCGCTTCCAGTTACCTACGAAGCAGAGGCAAAAAATGATAATTTATTAGTGACTCTATAGTGTCTTTATGAGGAAAGGAGACAATTCTAAAATATGTAGAAACAATGGCAGTCATCGCATATACCCATGGTCTTCTGAGTAAAATATTATAGTTAAGGGGTCCGTCAACAACCTCAACATCAATACTTACTATTTTCCCCCTAATTCAACTTGCAGGTTATTGATAATACCACAAGGTTTATATGTTCTTCCATCAAAAGCCTTCAACATCGATGATGATTGTGATAATCGTGGCGAGCCAAGTGACTTCCAATAGTTTAGAGAAATAATGCACGTAGATGCTCTCTCATCAATAACAGTGCGATGAATAAGGTGATTGAAACATTGACTTGGATGTAGAATTCCAATTTTGCTAGTAGCTGCGGCACATAGCCCGTATGATTAAAGACGACAAGATTAGAATCAATTGGATCAATTCCACCAATGGCGAATAATAAAGCCTAATTCTGGGAGGGACAATTTTGTAATACCTCAAGAGCAGGCATATCTAAAGGGGATTAAGCCAATTCTTCAACTATATTATAATTTTTTGCAACTCTTGCTCGAGGATTATATGTCGATTTATGAATTACTCCCTTTGGTGGCTTAATCATCAATTCAAGAATAACAGGAGGTGGTACTGATTCATTATATGGAATCGTTGTTAAGGTAATAGGTTGATCAATGGCTAGACTACCACAGTCTTTATTCTGCGTCGACACCAAAATATCTTGTGAAGGTTTTGTAGTGGATAACATTAACACTTGAGAACTAGGAACTAGATCCGTAGCAACCAAATTTGGGTCTGGATTTGGAAATGGGTTTGTCAACACAACTGATGCATAAGAATTCTTGATGATTTTTGAGACTTCATCATGGTGAGAAAAATCCCTAACAAAATTTTCGTCATTATAGATTA
The DNA here is from genome assembly GCA_034641835.2 of Pinus albicaulis. Lineage (NCBI taxonomy): Eukaryota > Viridiplantae > Streptophyta > Pinopsida > Pinales > Pinaceae > Pinus > Pinus albicaulis. The sequence continues at coordinate 15,786 of JAXQQM020085480.1, forward strand.
TGCAAGGATAAGAAGGTTTCCGTGGTCCTGATGTTTGATCAGATGATCGTTCCAGTGGGTTAGAAGTTTTATTTTTCTTTGATTTCCCATTTTTCTTACTTCTTGGTTTATTACTGCTTTTGCTTTTGTTAAATGAGATGGCATTAATTTCGGAAGTAGGAGTAGGATCAGATGCAGTAGTGTTGTGTGTGTTTGCAGTGCCTATCAAGCCATCTCCAGCATCAGAGTCCTTCATTTGAGGAGGAACATTCAAATTAGATCGCGTCACATTTGGGATTTTCTCATAGAGCATGCCAGACTGAGTATAAATCAAGTCTAAATATTGGGCACGAGCGATAAATTGATCTTCTATGATGACGCCACCTTTAGCCACATCCTTTTTTATAGATGGTAATAGGGATTTGATGAACCATTCAGCAAGGAACTGATCAGAATCAAATGTCTTAACCATTCGTCGACGATGACACCACTCATGAATATGATCTAAAATATGAGTAGCATTAATCTGTTTGAAGTTGGTCAAGAGCTCTATTCCAGTTTCGTATCTGATCAGTCACTATAAATGGGTCAAAAGACAGTAGCTAAGGCAATGAAATTGTCAAAAGAAGCTCAAGGTAATTCAATGTACCATTTAGCTGTCGGACCTGTGAGCATTCACTGAAAAAGATGTAATCAAATAGAATCATCATTTAGGTAATTTGATGAACACCATAAAAGATAATTCATAAAATGAGTTGATGGGTTGTAATATTACAAAATGGAAATTAGTAGCTTTTACACCATTGAAGAAATCCTTTTGTCAGAAATATGAACAAGGCTATTTCAGAGATAGACTGAGAGGGCTTTTACCAGTTATGTCACCTCTAAAGAGAGGATGAGAACCAGAGGCTATCTGGCCCTTCCTCAGACTCTGCCTATAGCTATGCAAATATTTCTTCCTTGGGAAGATCTTGCTCAAAGGAGATGAGCTACAACAATATGAAAAACATAAGCATGAAGAGTAACTTGCTTAAACTTCCAAAAATGCTAGAGAACTCATAGCCATCTTACTATAATAATAGCAACTGTAAAAGTATACAAAATATTAGGGGAAATGATGCTTTAGATGAACAATGTCAATCCTCAAGGCAAAGGTACAAGAATCATGAGATAAACACAGCTACACAACGTGAACCCTAGATATGATTGCACAGTCAAATGGAGACACCGCAACATGTAAAATGGTAATGAAATGATATTGCAATAATAGCTCAAGAAATGACGGGGAGCAAGCTCTCAACCCCTGAAGAAAACACTACAACAATCCTCTAAAGGATTGGCTATAATAGATGTACAAAATATGAAGATACAATAATGTCAGAGTTGATGGGTAGCAGCAGCAACTCAAATATAAAATGGAGGGAGGAGAATGAATATGGCCTATAAACTGAAACAACCTCCTCCAATGGATTCCTTAGTGCAAGGTTGATCCCGGCAAAAGAAATCTCTTCCTCCAAAATGATGGAGAAAACCCCCACTGCAGACAAACTCTGAGATAATGCAGTCTATGGAAGGGACTGTACTGATGAAGGTGAGAGAAGCTTGGCCTACTGCCAAATATGCAAATAAGCTCTAGAAACTCTCCTTGTTGATCCTCCCAAAGAATAGGAACTCCTTCCTATGAGAGATGATACAAGGAATGGTGTTGTGGAATGTCCTCCACTGCAACACCAGCAACACAACCCAGTGAAGTAATGGATATGGCCATATGCCTGGATATGGAGAAATGAAGAGCAATCCTTCTTGAGCTACTCAAGGGAGGAGAGGAACTCCTAAATAGGAATCCCTCTTGCCAAAGGCACTGCAACTCAGCTGAACATCTCGAGACTGAAAATAGACTCAAATTCCAAATATTCAATAATTCTCTCTATGGCTATCTCATCCTCCTTATATGCCAAATGATGTCTCCATGCCATGGACGCCACCCAATTAGGGTTTCTCCCACAAGGAATCTTCCTCCCTCTCTAACTGTGTTGTCTTCCCAAGCAAGCTACACCCTCTTGGGCTGCAGTGTTGAATTGGTCAACATGGCCTCATCCTCATGTGTTTGCCCTCTTTTTACACTATGAGGTGCAAAAATGGCAACTCCATGGATCCCTTCTCACCACAAGTAGGATTTTCTTTATGAAAATGGGTCTCGTTACTCATCTTATTTATCTCGTAGATAATATGAGAAAATATTAATGCTCCAATTTATTTGCAAAAATTTTGGAACATTATAGTCCTCCCCTCCCAAAGATTGCTTGCCCTCAAGCAAGTGAAAGGACATACTATGTCTTCTTCTCCTCTTCCTGTAGCATCCCTATATGATGATCTCCTCCAAGTGCAGTGATGCTATCTCATCAATCCAATCCTCCACAATGCTCCTCCCTAGCATGCAAGTAGCGGTCAAGCCATCATCATGTAAGGTATAATGCTCAAGAGGATAGAAAGTGGTGTCTAGAGGTCCACCCTTGAGGAATGGAGTCTGAAATATAATGGGAATTGTCTCCCCCATATGGTCCATCCATCCCCAAGCTATGTGCCATGCAAATTGAGTCACCTCCCAACTAGGCAACTTAGGAAAACTGTCATCCACCTTTGGCTCTGGCAAAGAAGGTGGGCTGAAAATCTATACATGGCAGACCATATAGTCTACCCCACGCTATTCATCTCTCCACTTAAGATAAGTGTAGAGTTTCTATTGATCCTGGGTTGCAATAAGGTTTCCATCAAGTGCCAAGAAGAAGGTTGGATCTCCCAAGGTCTCTCCCGCAACACTGCAAGACATGTTGGCCCAAACATCTCCATATGTGATGAGTCGAGAATCATCCTCATATGGTCTCATGCCCATCATATGGCTCACCCCATAATAAAACATTGTTTCTGCTGTAGTGGCCATAGCATTTCTCATGTTCCCATCAGAATATGCAATGCAAAAGATGTGAGGGACTCCTCCCTCAGTGGACACATCCATCCTATGTGTCTCCTCCTCAACCCTACTCCTCATAAAGGCATGAAAAATAGAATCATAGGGAGAAAATAGGAGCATCATGCTTGCTGCCATGTGTAACAAATGAGAAGCACAATGATCCCTCAAGTGCAACTAGTGCAGCTTAGTGCTACACTTCCATAGAGACTGATAAAAATTGTGGCTTCTCAACCACCGATGTGTTGCATCAATCTCCTCACAAGCTTGGGGAAGGTAAATGATATCTGCTGAAAATTGAGTACATCCTCCATGACCTCTATCCTCCCCAAGTCCTCCAAGATAATGGTCGTTAGCCATGCTTATGGATCCCACTAAACCATAAGGTCTAGCAAAATGTATGCTCCTCCTTCGAGCATTCTCCTACATGTGTATGGTTGAGGGATGCATACATATATCATACAAATGATCATGTGAAAAAAAATGTACGCCCTTACCATGTTCTCTGCTCATATCAATTGAGGGACTCATAGATGAATCTCCTCTCATCCATATAGGAAAAAGCGGTGGCTGTGCTGATTCCCCCATCTCCATAAGGTTGGGGCATCTCCTTTTATGTTAATCATCAGATGTCTTGCAGGTGAAAGAATCATTGGAATATCCCACCAATAGTCGAGAGTTGCAATGCAGATCTGTCCTCCATAATGATAGTGCAGGTAGTTCCTCATGAAGAACAGTTGTCATATGGATATCCTCCTTGACATCTCCTATGCCCAAGTCACAAATTGGAAGGTTTCTATCCTTCCTATGCTACTTCTGCCACAGTGCAGAATCTGCAATGAGAGTAGGTGTAGATGAGGTTGAGGAAATGTATCCCTCCATTATGAGTCTATCTAAAACTCCCAGTGTTGTCTCAAGCTCTCCCAAGGCTCCCACCTCTATAGAATCAATGAGTGGTGCCTCCAAGTGTGAAAGAACCATCCTCCTATACTGAACTAGTGGCCCCATGGGTGAAATGCCTCCATGTGGTGAGAAATCTCCATCAAGAGAAGACTGAACATATGGATGAACACTTATGTCCATGACTTGACTATGCAATCCAGCCTCCCTCCTTGGTGAAATAACCTCCAAAAATGGATATGGGTGAGTACTCCTCAACTCACGCTATTGGTTCTTCTCCCCATCTCCTCCTTGTGACTCCATGGTTTCACACCTCTCCAATAATGGCACATGAATTGTGCCTTGATCTCCACACATGAGATCTTGGGGATCTTCCTACAAAGTTGCAAGGGTCCCTCTCTTTGGAGCATGATCTCATCTCCTCTCTGCCTAAGATTCTAGATATGCTATAATAATGACAGCGTTCCTGCCCCCATCCTTCTCCACATGAATGGGCAGCCTCCCAACAATTGGATCCTCTTTAAACAAAGAGACCCCTATGCTTCCTTGCTCTAGGATGTGAGATGAAAGTTCCTTCTCCAACAAGTTTTGGTTTATATTTTTGGCCTCCTCCACTGTTTTCTGAAGAGGCATTGCGTTTTCATGCAAGGGTTCTATTTGGTCTTCTTTGTGCAAACCCATCATGTGTGTCTCAAGAATCCTCCCATCAAATCTCTTCACTAATGCCTTAGTGAAATTCCCATAAGGTGTAATGTCATTATTTTTGAAAGAAAAGGATTCAAATATCCACCAAGCATAGGCCTTACCTCTCATATGCAGCACTACAACTCTGATAGCTTGATTTTCAAAAATTTGGTGCTGCTGCAAAAAGGTGTCTAACACCTCCATGCAAGCTTCGGCTGAACTGGAAAGTGAAACATCAAAATGTGATAGATAGGATATACCATGCTACCTTTTCTCCTTTGTCACTCCTTCTTCTTCTTCCACCTCCCTTATGGGACTGCTAGGATTATGACTGTGCTGGCCCTCATAGTGTGTGGCTGAATGCTCACACCCACTATGTGCAAATCTAGAGTTTGCTTTAGGATCCAACCTTCTTGGGGATTCTTCATATGTTTTCCTCCTAATATCCTTGATATCTTCATAAATTCCTGTGTAGATTTAGAAAGAAGCATTGTAAGATTATCCCCTCTTCCTCCACCAAGAAATGGAGTCTTCTTCCTGCACAAAATTTTGTCTCCTTATTGATGAGAATAGGAAGTGCAGGGTCCTTCCTCCTCTCTTTCTTATTTCTCCTCAAATCCCTTCGAGAGGTTCTCTCCAGATATAAAAACTGATGAGAACAAGCACATCCTCTTCAACATCTTCATTTCTTCTTCCTTGGGCTTGAAGGCCACAAGCTGAGCCAAGAAAGATGCTCTGATACCACTGTAATGTTCTGAAATGGAAATCAACAGCTTTTACACCACTGAAGAAATCCTTTTGTCTGAAATATTAACAAGGGTATTTTATAGATGGAATGAGAGGGCTTTTACCAGTTATGTCACCTCTAAAGAGAGGATGAGAACTGGAGGCTATCTGGCCCTTCCTCAGAATCTGCCTATAGTTATGCAAATATTTCTTCCTCGGGAAGATCTTGCTCAAAGGAGATGACCTACAACAATATGCAAACCATAAGCATGAAGAGTAACTTGCTTAAACTTCAGAAAATGTTGGAGAACTCATAGCCATATTATTACAATAATAGTAGTTGTAAATGTATACAAAATTTTGAGGGAAATGATGTTCTAGATGAACAATGTCAATCCTCAAGGCAGAAGTACAAGAATCATGAGATAAACACAGCTACACAAGTGAACCCTAGCTATGACTGCGTAGTGAAATGGAGACACCACAACATGTAAAATGGTAATGAAATGAATTTAAAATAATAGCTCAAGAAATGAGGGGGAGCAAGCTCTCAACCCCTAAAAACAACACTACAACAATCCTCTAAAGGATTGGCTATAATAGATGTACAAAATATGAAGATAAAGCAGTCACGAGTTTGAAGGCTGGCAGCAGCTATAAACTCAAATATAGGATAGAAGGGCCACTGTGAAAATATTACTCTAGTGAAGTTGTGAACATCGACGGAGTAGCGAGGGTAGGAGCTGACGTAATTGGAACAGCATACCCAACCGAAGATGTCGGTTTAGACATAGTTTTATTACCAAATGTATACTCTCCAAAATCAACGAGAGATTGAATTTCAATGGGATCAACAAAATTTGATGGAAACGATCGAGGAAATGACTAGTACAGGTAAAGGTCTCCCCCAAAGTGGGTTTGACTTAAAGGTGTATGAGGTTGTGGGATTTATTCAATCATGCTTAAACCAGGAGGAAGAACTTCACCGTCAGGCCCAAAATATATTTGAGACGATTGACTGTGTGATATAGGAGTTTTAGTGGCTACAGATATTTGTGGGGTGACCAAGGTAGGAACAACTTCTGGTTGTTCACGATTCAGATTTGCTGGCAAGGAAGAGATAGGATCTAGATCAATTTCTGATTGAACAACTTCGGGTCCAGGAGGTATGGTCTCAGCGATTCAATGGATTGTGACCACAGGTACCTGTGAAGACTCTGTTTCAACAACAGTAAACGAACGAGGATGTGTAGAAAAAATTAGAGCTAACTCTGGCTTAAATGATGATGTTTCGCCAAAGGTACGAATTGTACTTGATTCGGCAGATCGTGATCGCCTTCGCCTACCAGAAGTAACTTCCGGTGGTAAACATGGTTTTAAAGCTAATCTACGGTAAGGACGGGGGGTATAATTTTTTTCTTCCATGATTACTAATTTAATTTATCCAAAAACAAATAAACAAAAAGAGGCTAATGCTAGGCAAAAGGGTTTACCAAGAAACAGTGAACTACAGAATACCTCATGGCAAACCAAGAAGTACGGGTAGGTAATATCCCCGAATGTTGTGTTCGGTGTATCACAATTTTAGGGCGGCTGACTGGGTTCACTATGGATGGATAGCACCTAAAAGTTGTCCTCCCAAATATACCTGAAGGTACGTGGAGGCCCAAGTCCGTATTAGCGTTGTCTGATTTGAAACTGCACAGTGAGAGCACCCCTTTATACTTATCGTACTGTAACACCACCTGATAAACCCGAAAGTACATGGATGAGCTACGATATAATTACGTACATGGAGTGAGGTATCACACTCGGAATGTATCGTAGACAAGTTAACGATAGCTGCTATGTTTTACGATGTCGGAACACGTCTCTAGCCTAGACCTAAATGTTATCGTTAATGTTCCAATGCATTGTTATGTAAATTGAGATTTATTTTATATTGATCTTTCTTAACAATTTTCCTTTCATGTTCACCAGGATGATGTATATAAAATTCCTAAAATGCAACTAAGAATGATAAACGAACTTTCACTTTCAGCTTTTTCAATGAAGAACCTAGCTACTATGGGAAGAGAACGCTAGTTTCTTGGAAAGAGAGAAAAAAAATTGTGAGAAAAAAAATCAATGAACAAAGACAAAATCAATGAATCACAAACTAAATGCAGATTTCCTAATGTTCCTTTTGCAAAAAACACACAATCCTACATGCAAATGCAAGTTTTTCTTTTCAGTTTCATTAACATTATGAATGTATAAAATAAAATAGGTGCACTAGATCAATAATCGAAATGCTTTTTACTTTCGAGAAATGAAGAATACAAACAACAATTTCTCTTTTGAAGGAAAAAAGAGGATTTCAACAACAATTTCTCCTATCAAGGAAATGAAGATTTTGTGACAATTTTCTATTTCGAAAGCAAACAATTCTTAATGGGACCATAAAAATTACTTTGAAATCAACTTGTCAATGATAATGAAATTTTTTTTTAAAACAAAATTGAACTAATTTTTAGTCAAAGGAGAAGAAATATATAGATTTACTAGTCAATTGAGCATCAAAATTTTTAGAAAAAATTAGCAAACATAACTGAAGCAAGGTACGAAAGTCAGATTCAAGGGGATTTGGTCCCTTTCAGGAGCCAACACAGTCTCCAAGGGGAGACAGTGCTCTGCAATGCATGTTTGGAAGGGAGATAGTGCTCTGCAAAACGCTGTGCCCTAACTAAGGGTGCGTTGGGTGCAGTAAAGAAAGAAAAAGCTACTGTTTGGCTCACTAAATTTGCAAATTAAGCTCTGAAAAAGTCTAATATTTATGTGAAACAACTACTGGGTGGATTTAGAAAACAGATAAGAGACTAAAACACCTAGAAACAAGAGAAGTCATCCCCAGTGGAGTCGCCAGTTTGTTGGGACATAATTCTAATCTACGAATAAATTACGCTTCCCTAGGTAGGTGTTAGCCTAGAACAAGAGGTGAAAGACTATACTACTATTTCTCCTAACTCAGAACAAATACACAAAGAGGATTGGAGGCTTACTTGTTTCAGTCGCTTCCAAATGGCTCTTTTTTGTTGCTTCCCCTACAGCTTCAAATTCAAGTGGTTTTATTGGTTGAATGCTTCCTACAAGAAAGAACACTGAAAAAATAGAATATGAAATAATATAGATATCTATTCAAGCTAGTTAGCTAAATCAGTTAAGCATAAACTATATTCATCAACCAAGATCTTGCAATATGGAAAATCAAAGTAAACATAGATGCATGTAGGGAAAAATAAGAAGTACTCTTTATTGATGATAGAAGAAGAGGTTACAACCTAGTGACTGATTTGAAGTGACCTTCCAGTAGATTTCACAACTTTCATCATAGCATAAATCTCTCTAGCAGCTCCACAAATCAAACTCTCTATTGAAAATTCCCCAGCATTTCTCTACTCAAATTCTTCCTCCTCAAACACTTAGATCTGTGTTCAATTTATAGATGAACTGTAGGTTGTTTTGTAATCAATAGCATTCCAAAAATAGGCAAGACATGTTTTGATTTATGTAGATGTCAAATTTACACTTGGGTTCAAAGCTTGACACATGTCAACCCTTCTAGAAGATACTGGCCAAGTTCAAATTCCAAAAAAATGAGATTTTCGCTCCCAATGTGACCAACGCACCTTTGAATGTCGAGAATTTCTCTGCATAACAGCCTTGAATGGGGCTACCTGCATATGCAACACACTTAGGCCCTTTGGAGCCCGCGTTGGTGAGCTCTCATATGCTTAATAATAATCTTCAAACCATGGAAAACCCTTGCTTGATGAAAGTCTTATTTGATTCATGTTGTTTCTTGTCTTAGGGCATATAACAACTGAGATGATAGGGAATGATAGACCCTTGAACATCGGTCTTGGAGATGATACCCAACTAACCAGGTGATTGGGAATGGTTCCCAAATTGACATATAACAATGAGACTTTGACCTACACAAGCAGGTCACTACCGAAAGCGCTAGTAGTATGGGGCTTTGTTGGCAAACCTTAACCTCTGAACCTGGGTCAGGACCCCTCGAGCCAACAAATGGTTCCGTTGCTGGGACCAAGATCATTTTGAGAGAGGGATTGGGTAATGACAAGAGCGTATTGGAAACCTAAGAGGAAAGAAATTGAAGAGTGGTTTGAAAATAAGATTCAGGAATTTGCGATAAAAGAGAATCACAACATGAGGTTAACAACGGAGAATTGGAAAGACAAGTACATTCTTACCATCACTCACACGGTGGATCACTGAGTGGACATTGTACTAGGGGGATTTGTGAGAGAATTTTCCATTGATCAGTTCGTCTCCTAGTCCAAAGCAAAGCAGAGATTCTTTAAAGGTTTCCGGGGCAAGTTTCTGAAGGCATTACCCCTGCCGATTAAGATATTGCTATGCGATAAGAGTATTTTGTGTAGACACACATAGTGAATGACCTTGGATCCATATGAGAGCATGAAACGCGGTGGTAAATACTATCAATGGCCCCATACCATCACCTTCACCAAACGGTGATATGGCTTCACACCTGAAACTACCTACCTTCAAAGGGGTAGGAGATGAGGATATGGACCGAGTTTGGTTTCTTGCAGATTTTGTATGGACTATACAAAATTTGGCAAGCGATATGGTGAAGAGGGAAAAATTATCCCTGGCCTTCGAAGAAAGAGATTTGGACTAGTATATGCAATACATATCTCAGAACAGGAATACATCTATTCAAGAAATTAAGGACGCTCTGAAGAAACAGTTCCGAAAGCCAAAATCTTACTCTCATTTAGTAATAGATGTGAAGGACTTAAAGCAAGGAGCGTCTGAGTCTATATGGGAGGTTGATCAGTGACTAAAGAGAGCAATCAGGGAAGGATGATTTGAGTATGATGATCGACAACATACAAAATGGTTCATCGTTATTTTTTTGCCTCACCTTCACATACCAATGAGTCACCAAACCTTCGAGTTGTAGGAAAAAACTATGGAAGTCACTATGAAACTAGAAGTTGCACCTAGAGAAGATACTTTGTTAGGAGTACGGAAAATTCCGGAGCAACTCGAAGCTATGTAGATGGAAATTCAGAACCTGTAAATAGGGCCAGAAACACACGGAAGTTAGAAATTTTAGGTTTTTTAGGGTTTTATGTGAGAAAAATGACATGAAAAGAGAAAAACTAAGCAGCTAAAAAAGAAGCCCTAGGGCCTGAAGTAGCTGGATATGCAGGAATATGAAAAACGACAGCGGTCGTAATTTAAAACCCGTGTGGAGTCGCCATTTGTTAGTATGAATTCTTCGTGGAAGTGTACGAAAAAGAACCACTTTAGCTACGCATAACTAATAGCCCTAACAACAATAATGGCTGCAAAACATCTTCAGATCTGCAATTAGTAGTTAAAGTGCTGCAACAAACGGATCTATAAATGGAAAGACATTAAGCAGTAAAGTAAAGAGTTTGCTCCATGCATCCAACAGACAAGACAAGAACACGATTTTTGAATGAATTTTTATATTACGGGGCACCTGGGAGGAAACAAGAAGGTGTATCCAGATCTCCTCAATGGGATGGGTTCTTTGTAGTCCTCAGCACTTCAGATCTAAGCTTTCTCTCTCTTGTAAATGTAGAAAACCCAATGTAGAAGGTAGAGCTCAATGGGAGCAAAATGGCAAAAATGAGACCAAGTGTGTAGATCCAGAGTGATCTAATATGCAACAAAAGGTGAAGAATGATGGGGAAAACCCTCCTATTTATAACAAAATATTGGGTCCTTCTAGATCTTGGTGCATGATTAAAATAATGTTAATCACATCTAGATCCACCTCTATGGAATATTTTATTACTATTTGTTGGAGGGAAAGGGTGTTTGACTTGGGTCAAATCCCTTGATTAGTGAAAAATAAATAAATAAATGATTTATTTATCTTTTTAAGGAAGTGGTTGGGATATAATCAAATAAATAATGATTTATTTGATTAATAGTGGTTGATTTGGTCATATTTAACAAGGAATATTATTAAATAATTATTCCTAGAAAATAATAAGATAACTATGGGTTTATCTCATTAATTTCTTTGTTTTTGGGTTAAACATGACTGGGAATAATAATTAAATTATGGTTTAATTGATTATTCCTTTTGGGGTTTCCTAATTAACATAGTGAAAGCAGTTTTACTTGGGGTAAAACTGGTCTTACATGGTGTACTTGGGTCCATCTAATGATGAAGGGTTAGATGACCAAAAAATGGTGTAACAGATTGCCCCCCAGCGTGCGAGTGTTAGGAGCAAATCGTATGACCGAAGTACGTTGTAAGAAGACAATCACTAGACAACAAAAGGGTATGTCAGAGAGAGAAATATGAGGTAGATAGTGTGCTGAAGGACTAGACCCTGAGGAGACGAGACTCGCAGGTGCAACAAGTCTCTGTTATGAGAGGGTACCTGTGCTGAAGGCGGCGGGGGAGGCATACCTATGCCCGCCGTGACAAAGTACAAAAGAATAGTGTGTCCGGTGAACAAGGGACCGAACCATAGAGTACAGCTGGCATAATCAAGAGCCAGATAAAAATACAATGAAGAGTCTCACATACATGCTGTGCCTGGGATAACAACCAGGACTAGTACAATATCATCTGAGTACATGAGATAAATACAACCCAAATGCCCCCTGTAAATGGGGAAGGGCTCACAAAATCTGACTGATACATGCAAATCATAGAGGTCCTGCAAGTGGCTAAGGCCAACATCATCAAAATCTGGAGCGGCATCAAAGGCTGCAATGAAGAGGTCATCCGGGCATGTGGGGGGCTACCTGCAGGGCCACCCCCTCATGAGGGTTGAGACATCTCACACACACCCGGGGAATCATCAAGAGCTGCTGCTGGATCACTGGCCCGTCAAGTATACGAATCTTGATCATGCTGAAAAGGAGCTGGAGAAGCAATGGGTTCAAAGGGAGGGTGAGAAATCCCCACAACGTCAGAGCACCGAACAAAAGTGGAAAGGCTGGAACGAAGACCTGCAGCCCTCTAGACCTTGTACGGAATAAATGTCTTTGAGGTCGACGGAAGGAGGTCAGCCGAAGTAGGTGAGGCAATGAGAGATCCTCAACTAAGGCACGAGAGAAAAGAATCAATAGGCGGCCAGTTGATGACACTAATGATGATGATAATTGGAAATGGGAAGGATGGAGTGGCGAATGGACAACTTCCCTTGTTAGAGCATAAATGGCATGAATGACATGGCGGCGACTGACACAATATCGAAAGGGACAGGGGACAGTGGGGCTGAAGGTCATGATATGCGACACAAGGGAGGAACCAAGCAAAGAATGGAGAGCAATACGTAACTTCACTCG